>VZTO01009584.1:44928-56347 GCA_013400615.1 Syrrhaptes paradoxus | reverse complement strand
GGAGGTTCCACTTGAATATGAGAAAGAACTTCTTTACAGTGAGGGTGACAGAGCACTGGAACAGGCTGCCCAGAGAGGTTGTGGAGTCTCCTTCTCTGGAGACATTCAAAGCCCGCCTGGATGCGTTCCTGTGTGATCTGATCTAGGTGTTCCTGCTCCGGCAGGGGGATTGGACTAGATGATCTTTCGAGGTCCCTTCCAATCCCTAACATTCTGTGATTCTGTGAAAAATTAAGTGTTTAATTAAAAATTAAATTTCATTTTAATAATAAATTGATAAGAAGTACTTGGACTATAAATAAAAGCAAAAATTACGTCGTGTTTGCCAAAACTGCCCATTAAAAAGGCTACTTGGTAGCTGACAAAAGGGATATCATCCTCACGGTTCAACTTTTACTAAGAGAAATACTACGTCATATAATATTTAGTAACCTCAAAGTAGTTAAGTATTCAGACTTCCTGCTGCAGTAACACATGAAATAATAAACAATACAAGTCCAAAAGAGAAACCTGACTGAAAAACTGCACCTTGATCTAAATACTAAATATGCTTGGCATTGAATACCAGCACAGGGAAAAGTTCTGTTATGTCTACAATGACAACTTCTTGTGTATTATAAGTTAGTTAATATATTTTTTTTACCTGATCAGAGTAAACATTAGCAAAAGATACTATACAGCCAATTTTGCAATAGCAATGATATTAAAAGCCACATAAAATATATACATGTGTTCCAAAATGAGCACGTTCCACACAATGTATTAAGGCTGCTTGCTTAATTTTCTTTCACCAAAGTCTATGCAGTGGGCCAGCCAGGCAGGATACCACAGCTGCTCTTCAGAAGTCCCGAGAATACAATTAGATACAGGAAAGTAATGCAGGAAACAATTCATGCCAAAGACCCTTGTAAGCAAGTCTGAATAAAATTTAGTCAGGGTCAGGATCTGAACTAAAGCCTGCCATTTTGATGATCCTTGAGGTCTTTTCCAACCTTAATGATTCTATGATTCAAGTAGCTCTGCTGTGGGCATACAGACTAAGTATTATACTGAGCTACAAGACAGCAGTGAAATTCCTGAAGAGCCAGCAGGGAATACACCTGCCAGAACAGGACTTTGAGACCTAATTCAGGGAAGGATAACAAGGAAATCCTAGTTAATGCTGCTTCTGAGATAGTAATTCACTCCATCAGATAGTCAATCATAGCTGTTCAGTCTCAAGTAATCCTACTTGCAGTTACAGAACTTCTAAAAAACTCAGTAGAAAATTAGATTGTGCTATGTACAGCAGATCTGTAATGCCTCCCAAACTAACATACACACACACAGAATGTACATGTTGTTTGTGGTTTAGTGGCCAAAACCAGGACAGTAAGGCACTACAACAGATCCACTTTACATCACAATCTAGTATTTCCACTGAGTCCTTCAGAAAGTCTTCTAGTATGTGTGCATGTGTGTATATATATATATATATGCACACATATACATATATGCTAGAAGACCACCTATTAGAACAAGGACACTAGTTGTCTTTATGAAGACTACTTCATTGTGTTAACAAGTTCAGGAAACATGGAAACAAACCTGGGTCCATACTGGGGTGAATTATCATAATGAAAGTAGTATCTGTAGATGTATTTGTCCAAATCCTCAAAAATCTTTTCATTATTATGTTGGTATTCCTTCATATCTTCCAGGTAATCCTTGACATCATTAACGAAATCAGTGAACAGCATCTGGTCATGTATAAATACCCCATTATGAAAAAACTTATTGATGAAATTTTCTAGTTCTCTCCAGTGATGAAAGTTATGTACAACTTGTTGCAAATACTTTTTCATTAGCCGATTAAATTCATCCACCCGGATAGGATCTGATACTCTGTTAAAGAGACTGATGAATTCTTGATGAGCACATTCAAAAATACCAGAGCAGCCCTTTAGGGCAAACTGATGTTTTCTATTACACAAAGGATCATGGAGACATTTCTGTGAATCTGTATATTTTTCAAATGCTGTAAACTGATGTTTTCTTCCATCTTTGTTAGGCCCCCTATAATGCATGTGCTTCAGATTTTCATAAGAATTATGTTCTCGGTAAAAAGTTCGAGCCTTCTTGTTTGCCTCGTGTCTCTTATCATTTGACTTCTCCTTTTCATCAAAGATGTTTTTTGTGCTATCTTTGAAGTGTCTGAATGTAGACTTTACAGAATCAGAGAATTTTTTCAGGTTTTCTTTCACTGCTTCTTTAGCCTGCTTAATCTTTTCTTTATGGTGTCTTACAAACTCTTTTGTGGAATTTTTCATGGCATCAAAAGTTTCTTTAACTGAACCAAAAAATGATTCCTTTGATTTCTTTTTATTCTTACTTTGCCCTTTAGCACCTTTCTTCTGTCCTTTTTCATTCAGTTCTTGTTTTTCAGTTTGGTCTTTCGCTTCAACATACAGCTTCTCCCATAAGTCAGAGCGCTGTTGCTCAAAGTTCAGCTTTTTTTCTAGTTCAACTAGCCTTCCTCGCAGTGTTTCTATTTCTTGGTTTTCTCTTAATGCATCATCATCATTAGCACTGTCAGGTGCTTGACTAGAGCCTAACTGTTCCAGTTCTTTTTTTAGAGCTTCTGTAACATGACGTTCTTTGTCCAGTTCTCTCCTTAACATCTGTGCCTCTGCAAAGAGTGTTTCCTTTTGCCTAAGAAAGTTGTGGTTTCTTTGCTTTTCCTCTTCCAGATGTTCCCTTAACTTCTGATTTTCCATTACAATAGACTCAGTGCTAGTACCTTTATCTTCTAAGTTTCTAATTTGTTGTCTTAGCTTCCTTAATTCTTCCTGAAGCGAGGCCAAAGCTTTTTCTTCCTTCTCTAGAGATTCTCTTAAGTGCTGATTTTCTGCAGCAAGACTCTTTTTTTGAGATTCAAAGGATTTTTTCTCCACCTCAGTAGAAGTCAAACATGTGGCAAAATCTCCCTTGAGTGACTAATACGAACAAAAATAAATCAATCAAAAATACTGCAATTAGAATTGTTACAATTTCAGCTATAAAGATGAAAGACCAAGTTAGCCCAGACCCAGTTTACTTGTCATTTTGGATGCAGTAACACATGGTGCAGCAAGATGCAAAAATAGAGCGAGTTTGTTTATCTCAGATACACACACAACCACTTTCTTAGCAACAAAGACCATGTGAGAGGCTCCCCCTTCCAACCAGAGGTCATCACCCCTCACTTGTATTGGCTTAACCAGCTGAAGGATATATATATGGGTATATGAATTGGTAAGTCTTAAAAGACAACAAAAATAACAAAAATGCATGTTTTCTGTTGATTCATGTTCAGAAAACTGGGTTTACAGATTACAGAACCAAATCCATTAGCAGAAGCAAGGGCATTCAGCTGTTGGGGCAGGACTTCAGGAACTGATTTTGAAATAAATTTGCTGCTGAAAATACATGTTCATGTAACTATATGCTAACACAAAGGGATCTCCCCAGTCTCTTTACATCCTTGACAAACCCCAGAACTAAATATATTTAATTATGTATAAATGCTGCTATCAGCAACATAAAAGAAAATTTAAAAAAGACACACATGCATAATGCATTCCCTGATCTTCTCTCTGAATGATCGAACAGTAAAAAACTAAAATACAAGTTAAGTATTTAAAAAAAATAATAACCATTGACAATTTAGAAAGCAAATTCACAAAACCTGTAGGTTCAACCTATAATAGGTTTTTACCAGCATGTTCCACTTCAGTTGTTTTAATTAATGACAACCTGGCATTTAGTTATAGGGAAAGAGACAGGCTCCGTGTCCAGATAACTCCTGGACTACATACATAAAAACCAGTATAAAATAACACATTCCAATAACAAATTTTATCAAAATACAGAGTCTTTGTCAAGAATTCAGGGGAAAGAAAAATTACATTTTCAGAAAGCACTTACTAAAGAAAAAAATTTAATAGATTTGTGTGATAAATTAATTTCACAACAGAATAACCCAATGACTTCCAGCTAAACTCACACCTACCCCCACTTTATGATGCACTTTATCTCCTTGCTCTTGTTGGCACTGGTAAAGGTCATCTTTCATATCCTTTAATTCACGCGTCTTTGTCACCAGCTGCTGACGTTTCTGGATCTGTATTGTGCCTACAAAGATAAAAAATTTCTTTTGAAAGTCTGACTTATGTTAAGTAGTTAGAGGAACAGATGAACCTAAACATTATCTTCATTTTCTCTGCAAATTCAAAAGCATTCTTACCTTGCAATTTCTGCCCAGTACTTACTAGTAACTGCTTAGCTGTAACAAAATAAAGATTATAGAACTAGATTGTTACATACTGATTCTGTTTCTTCCAATGATAAACAAAGACCCAGAAATTCACTGTCTTTTAATGATAACAAATGAAGGAATTTTGGAATGCTACATAGAAATAAGTTAGATACAAAACAACAAAAGTTATGCAGGAAAGGATATGTGTGGGGTTTTATTTGTGTCATTTTCTTCGTAACATGCAAGCCAATCAGGATAAAAGGGAGACCATTAGTCCATGCATTATCCATTTCAGAACTACAGCTTTTGTTGTTAAGTAAAGGTACACAAATAAAAGGATATTAGCACAGTATTTAAAATACATGCAGAAATACACTGCTCACAAAGCAGCGTTTGCAGGCCCCCTCTTGTCATTGTTATCCATGAGTGAAGGCTGAACAGTAAGTAAATACCCAGTCTTTCAATTGTCAGATAAAGGCTGAGACACTATTTTTCTGAAAAAATATCCTCATTGTACTAGTCACCGATTTCTTCTGTCAGGTGAAACTTCTTTACTGGTACTTCCCTACCTATACACATGTTCTGGTGATGGAGGGGGGAGTATTATTAAAAAGAAAAAAAATCTATAAATGCCACTACACCAAGGAATTTTTTGTGCTCTCTTGATTTCCATTTAATGTATTTTCAAGTATGAATTTGCTCTATTAAACCAAGTTGATCCTCAAGAGTTCAATTCAGCTAAGGGAAAGCAACATTTTACAGCAATGATTTTAAGTTTGCAGAGTCCTAATAAGCACTTATTAGAAGTAGGTCTTTGCATAAGTGAATTAAAGTATACTGACGTAAATTTGTTTTTCATATTTATGTTTTATAGATACTTTTGAAGAAGTGCATTGATCCTAAGAACCTGAAGACTGCATCTGAAAAATCATCATTTAGTGTAAAGGATTCATGTTAAGAGGAACCTGAATTACATAAAAACACTTAAACTTGTTTCTCTCCTGATGAAGAATTATAATTTAAATACAGTAAGCAAAAATTACATTTAGTAACACAGTAACACTGAAAATGAACATAATTAGGTACCATTCCTCAATAATTGTTTGTGTTTCCAGATAGTATTCTAAGTCACAGTATCCTTCATATTCTCTAAGCAATCTATTCAAATCCCTAAATTATAGCAATATTCCCTTTTGCAAATTCTGGTTAAAGAAAAAAAATAAATATCTGAATGTCCATAAGGAGACAGTCTTCTGGCAAGGGCTTCCTAACTTTAGCTTTTCCAAGTTATCCATTTTCCTGGAAAGCTTGCCCTCTTTCAGATCTCCTTCCTAAAGCATCATAAAGCCACCTACCTCAGTTTAATACTGATTAGGATACAGTTATTGATTAAAACCTGGTCCTAGTTGCTTTCTACACCTTTAAAAGTCTTAAAGGGGTCCTGGAGCTCTAGCTAAAGGGAAAAGACTATCCTGGTACTGACCCAAACAACAACAAAGTAATTTCACAAAGAGTAACCCTTTCCAATCCTCTTACATTACAATTAGCCTAGCATTAAAAAGACTGCTGTGAAAAACATTAATTCCAAGCTGAATCACAGAAATGCAAAGTAGTCCTCTAAGGAGGTGGGCTTCTCATTGCCAGTTTGTGTTTAAAAAAACCCAAACAAACAGAAAAGAGAAAGATGGAAAGTAGGGTTTGATTTCCTTTCTAGTGCTAGAAAGGTTAGTTATCACATAGCCATTAAGAACTTTCACTTGAGGAAGCAAAAACTAAAGCCTCCTTTCTGCTGAAAATGCTGTCATCACTGTCATCAGTGACAACAATTTTTATTTAGAAGGACAGATTCAATGAATGAACAAGTCGAAGTAATCCCTTAACAAAAGTATGACCCTAAGGACATTTCCAAAATGTATTTCTCATCTCAAGGTTCTTTAAAATGATTGTATTTATCACTAAACCCAATTTAAACACAGTGAAATGATTAACAGAAGTGAAACCTCAAGTTACCACCTCAAAGCCTGGTCTACACATGGTACTCCTCTCTGCTCCTTGCCTGCCAATATGTATCAATCAGTTTTTACACCAGCTACAACTAGTTGCAGCTGCTAAATAAAAAGTATTCCACACAACTGGATTAGTCATTCCTATAATCCCACATTAATTCTTCAGACTTGATTTATTTTTTTACTATAAGTATGCATACATATATGGACATGTGCATACATGTACGCACGCATAATTTGAAAAGTAAATCTGAATGCAAGTAGATCTGCAAGCACAGCATCCACAATATATCACTCATGACTCTTACCTTCAGGTTTACCTAGGAACAAAAAAAAAAAAAAAAAATCACGGTCCAGTGAAAATTAGTATAAATCTCAAAATCAATGTCAAATTTCAGACCCCCACCAATTATTCAAAATCAAATCCAACTCAAATTCCAGTCTCAAATTGAATCACAAGTCTTCTTATGAAGGCATATTTTCATATAAAACTAAAACAAATCAGGAAAAATTACTGTTAAAAATAAATGTCCTCTATAATTTTTATCATAAAACATATAATCATAGAATGGTTTGGGTTTGGAAGGGACCTTAAGGATCACCGAGTTCCAAGCCCCCTGCCATGGGCAGGGACACCTCCCACTGGACCAGGCTGCTCAAAGCTTCATCCAGCCTGGCCTTGCTTCTTGGAAGACCAGTACTGCACTACGGAGATTTAGATCTGCAATGAGTTCTGCCATTTTGTTTAATGTAGTTACAAATCTGTGTAATGCTTAACTTTAGGCAATGCACTGAACACAGAAAAACTGCTGCTATCCCGGATTCCCTAAACCACTCTGAAACTGCAAGGACAACGACAGCGTATTTTCCTCCACTGGAGAGAGAAAAACATTGATACTATGAACTCCTGTAAAAACGTGCCTTGCTCTTACATTTATCAGATGAGTCCATATGGGACAAAAGCCTGAAATAACTCTCTGAATGCTGTTAGGACTAATAAGCACTACCACAAATTTATTTCAAAAGAAAATACCTGAAAAATGAAGGGTACACACTGAGTTATAAGAACAACAAGAAACTTCTATCTGGAAGGGCGACCAAAAAGGAATTTATTTTTATTTAAAGTAGTGCATATTAAATACAATTGCACCGCTGAAGGGCCTCCCTGTATTACCCATACATTAGCAGTTGCTTTTTTTCATTTTTAGGTTTAGATTATTAGCAGAGAACAAGAAAAAAAATCAGAGTCACAATAAAATGGTATTTGTTACACAAGATGTTGATTCCATGTATTTGGTTTTCTATAAACTCACCATAAAAGTGTCCAAAGCCCATGCTGATTGCAATCACCAAAGCTAGTATGATGCATCTGTTAAGGCCACTGCTGAACTGGCGCTTGTGCTGCTCTTCCCCGGGACGTTGAGACTCTGGTTCAGCCGGTGACCCACCCTCAGCCTCAGAGCTAGAGATCAGCCTCTTCTTAGCCCGACGTTTTCGTACTGTGGGACTGGACTGGTTGCTAGTTTCATCACTACTCGATTCATCATTGCTAGCCTGAGAAGAAAAAACTGAAAACCAACATAGAACAGTCTTTAAAATGCATTCATTGCTGCTTTAAAAATCAGAGTACCAAAATCCATTATATTTATGCAACATGTATTTTGCATTTATCTTAGAGAACATTAATAAAACAAAAATTCTCAATGTGATAGTTTATGCTGGATATTACACAAGGACATAATCAGCAAAAAACTGTATGGCACTTCCCATACCTTATCATTTGCTCATTAGAATGTGTTTCTTTCAGACAATCCTGCCTCTTAAAGCAGCTACATGTACTGCCTCTGCAAATTCTTGTGAAGTGGAAAGGTTAAGAATTCAGTTTTCCTTCTCTTTCAGATATTGGGACTGAGCTATTTAATAACAAAAGAGCAACAGAAAGACTTGCTAAAAGAAAGCCTCCTAAAAGACAGGCATGGTTTGTTACATTCTCTCAAAAAGCTTCATTCTGCAACCTACATGCAGCTGCAGACAAAATTCCATTGAAGTTCCATTAATGCAAGTATCACACATATCCAAACAAAGCTTTGCATTGCAAATGTATTTAAATATGTAATTTTATTTACTTTTAATATCTATCATACACTACCTATTAACATCACCCACCTTTCAAAAAAACCCCATTTTCAACCACTACTGCACAGGAAAAGAAGCACTCGGGTGCTTCTGTGTTTGTCCCTCCCTAACACTCTGAATCCAAAACACTTCTATTACCTGACTGATGTTTGGCAAGATTGAATTGGCCAAGATTTGAGATAAGAACAAATTATAACCATAAAAAAAATAACCTTTTACGGCATTTTTGTAAAACGGTATTTATGATACCGTTTGTGTGTTCACGTTCCTATGGCCCCAACGCCATATATTCTAACTGGGAAAATAACAGCAGGGCTGTAATTGCTTGCTGTTATTAGTGGCACAAATGCTTGCTGTGTGTACTGTAAATAAATTTATATAATCCAGTAATAATTACTTAATCTCCCTCCTCTGAAAGCGTCATTTTCAAGTGTAAGGCAAATATCAAGGGGAAGGAGTAGCAAGTGAAAAAGAAGCTTTCAAATATCTGTGTTCACATACCCAACTCACATGCCCGAAATAGATTCAATGTGATCAATGAAGCCTCCAGCACAAAGTGCTCCTGCTCAGACAGTTCTAAATTTGATGCCCACAATTACACAATGCTCATGCCCCTTCTAGAAATATGGTTCTTCGTTCTCATATCATTACACTCAAATGTAAAAATACAAATACAGAGTTAGTGACCTTGAACATTTCACAACTGAAAATCATTTGTTTGCGCAAAGCCAAGCACACATCACTGAGTAGACAAGAATGCCAAGCAGTGCTAGCCATTATCTATAAAAAGCATTACCAGTTAAGATTCTTCACTGAAAATAAATTCCAACTTCATAGAACTGATTGCATCAACCCCAGAAAAGATTACCAATTAGTATCTGGGATACATGTCTAATGTCTAACTCCATGGACGAGCAAGAGGTCAGACAATGAAAGATAACTTCCCCTCTTACTACAAAAAAAAATATCCATTTTAGTCAATTAGTCAAACCAGACTGACGAAGCAGACATTGCAATAAAGACAAATCACTTAAACAGCTACTTGACATGCAGATTCTTAAATGAATTTCTATAGCTTGGCAGAAAAGGACACTATTTTAGAATCAGTCATTTAAGCAGATGCATACTTCCCCAATCCTGGACAACAAAGGCAAGCATTCAGAAATTAGTCAGGAGAAAGGTACTTTTACTGGAATGCAGAGGTCAGACATTATAAAGGCTTATACAGGACATACTGAATCAGACAGGTGTCGTTATGGCATATTTGGTTTTTTTAGGGTTTTTTCAAAAACCAAAAAAGTTTATATGCATGGAATACAAAGTGGTTAAGAACAAGCTGCTTCTAGCCAAATGGGAAATTCTTTGGTATACACTGGACAGCAAAATATAGGAAAGAAAAAAAACAGACAATCAGAAAGCAAAGAGAAAAAGCTGCAAGACACTTAGAGCCATTCGTACGCACTTACTGGCAAGTTGTCAACAGCACTGCACTTTCAGGAAAAAATGATAATTGCCTTCCAGGGGCTCTAAGAATTCAGTACAAAGCGATACTCTAACATTCACAGGTTGAAAATGAGTATAAATGAAACAAAGTGTGACCACAGTAGCAGTCCAAAATTCTAGCTTCTGCTATGATTTTGAAGTGTCGGGTCTACACTACAAACCAGAGGAATTAACAAGGTCAGTTAAGAATGTGATTTCTTTGACGCTTCTGCACAGACACATATATGAGTATATGAGCACTTCTGCTAGTTAACTTCATTCATGAAGCAATACTAAAACATATCTGTTTGCATGGTGAAGACAGCCTGAACAGGAACTGGTTTGCAAGTAAAAGTGGAAAAAAAATGCTTGTAAAATATTTTAGTATCTACTTTAGGAAAATGTGAAGCTCACCCTTTTCCAACACAATAGAAAACTCAACAGGAAGTGAATGGCAAAGATTTTCATTGCCAAAAAGTGGCATGAAAAATTTTGACTGCTAAAACTTTGTCATTTAAAATAAATGCAAAAGTACTCCAGACACTTTCTGTAATACTTGGTCAATCAAAAGTACAGCACTAAAGACCATGCTGAAATCAGCTTAAGTTAGAAGGAAGAAATTATTTTTTGCTAGTCACACACAGATTTGGAATCCAACAAGAACCATTAATTTAAATGGTCAAGCACACATATTAAAATGTAATAACAAAGCTTACTGATGCCCATTCCAAATTTACATGTAAGTTTAACGTTCTTCAAAACAGCAAAGAGAACACAACTTAGCCTAATTCTTCAGTGAGGACTGGCTTTCAGCATCTGCTTGGAACATCACTACTAGAAGATCAAGTCAGATTGCTACTGAGAATTTTAAGAACACTCCATGCAAGCCATAAGCAATCAGCTTTACATAAGCTGATCAATTTAATCACACCACCTTGGAAAGGAAGACTGCGAGACACATGCTCTTTCACCTCATTTCCCCATCCCCTTACACAATCAGGAATCTTCCTCAGCTCCTCCAGCCAACTGACTTTTGTGTAAAAAAAAAAGGGGAAAAAAAAAAAAAAAAAAAGAAATTTTTAGAACTCAGCCCCAAAAGGAAAGTCAACTAAATTTTAAATTAAAAATTAAGTCATCCAGAAGACTTAAAGAAGGCGACAGCTTAGTTACAAACCATCACCAGTCATAATTAGATGCTAAGCTGCCACTTTCTGGTTCCAATGGATACTATACAGATACATGAACCTTTAATGATGCTTTATGTTAAGATAAAACAGTATTTTAAGAAAAAAATCCTGCTCTTGTAATAAACTTACTTTGAAAGATGAAAGTAACACAGAAGTGTTACAGAGAACAAAGAGAACAGAAAACACTACAGATAAGCAGCCAAACAATTAAAAAGGAAGACTAGAGAACTAGAGAAGAGTAACAAAACAGTAAGTTTTTTTGTTTGAGTTTGCTGGTTTTTTGTTTGTTTTTAATTGGCCAAATATTCACATCCTTTCTCCTGAATCCTGCC
>VZTO01009584.1:13178-33073 GCA_013400615.1 Syrrhaptes paradoxus | reverse complement strand
ATTCTGTGATTCTGTGATTCTGGTTTTGATTTAGAATATGCTTTACAGCTACACTGTAAGATTAGTAATTGTAGTTGGGGTGGAAGAAGTAAGTCATATTCATTGACAGGACAATTTATCACAGGATTAATTTACCACTACACTACAACACAACACTACAGGTTTATAATTTTTCCAATTACCTTGTTTGGTCAGCCATAGTCTGAAAACATTCGAAGCACATTACTTAATATTAAAAGGAATGTTCTGCAGTACATAAAATCTACTTCTGGCTTCCAGGTGGAGGTTTTCCAAATGAGATGCCTCAATTAGAGTATCTAAATTCACTGGCTTAGTTTCAGATGTGTCGAACACTATGAACAATAAGAAAATAAGAAAGTACATAACCACAACCATATAACACATAACTGTTTCAGCTTTCAGAACAAAAAGATAGGAGTTTAACAGGTGCTGACTATATGGTGCTACTGAAGTTTTTTGAAAACCCATTGTCTAGATTCAGTAGATATTTCCAGACAAATATTTCATTTGGTTATGAGTAACTTTAAATCAAGTACCAAAGACATGTTTTAATATTTGGCCCACCAATATTTCACAGAAAACAAAAATATGACAACTTTGTATCACAATGACATAAAATATCCCTAATCATATTTGTTATAATAATACATTTTCTAAAAATAGTAATTCATGTATCCAATCTTTTACCAATTCTGCAGGTGTTCTGAGTGAACTGTCTAGTTAACAACATATTGAAGAGAACTAAGATTTCTTCTGATGCCCTCAAAAGGCATCCCTCGCAAAGCTGGTTTGCTTTGGTTTTTTTAATTAAGAATCTTGCGTTGTTCCTTGAATTAGGTGTCGAATCTTCTCAGCATCTTTTTCTATAGTTTTATTTTTAGGATCAATCTTGAGAGCTGCTTCATAATCCTGGAGACCTAATATAGATACATTAATAAGAAAGTCAATCAGTAATGCAAGGGCATCCTCTTTAGCAACTAACTGGAAATAACTGCCCCCTACTCATATGCACAAAGTATTGAATTTTGAAATTTGCTACTGAGCAAGACGGAATTAGAGTTACATTAGGTTTAACTTTTGTCAGTAAATAAATTTATATTTTGTTTATATTATTTTACAAAACATTTTACTGGAAACACTCTACTACATAAACATTTTCAGGTACTGAAACATGAAAACAGAGCCTCTTCCTATATATATTCATATATATACATACATACATGCATGCATGCATGAGAGGAATGTTCTAAAGTGTATAGGTCTCTCCTGAAAAAATAAAGGTGTGAGCAGTTTAATTGAGCTAGACAGAATTACTTGCAGGTGACTATAAATCCACGTGCATGCTTTCACAAAACCAAAGTCTCACCTTCAGTATATAATTCCAGCTGACAAAATGCAGTTCCACGTCTCACATAGGCTTTCACTCGAGCATTCTCATTATCAGGAACAGGTGGTGTCAGCAGTTCTAATGCCTTTAAAAATGAAAACACACAAAATATTTAGAGGTAGATTTTGCATAATTTTGGGGTTTTTCCTAATTTACACACACTTCTCTCACTTAGTTACTATTATTATACAGTAACATAATAACTATTCAAATAGAAATAGAAAGTAGCTATTGAAATGTAGCTACATGGCTCGTGGATCCATTCTTTAAGAACTGTATCTGCCACCCCACCGTTTGCTAAATACAGTTTCATTGCCATGGCTAAAGAGTGACAAATACTGGTTAGATGTTCATTACAGTCAAATTATGAAATTTAATACATGATATTACATACCATGCTACCAAAAAAACATTAAAAAGCAGCTCTAAAAAAAGCACATATTGTAGCAGTAGTTACCAGAAAAAAAACAAAATTCAGACTCAAGTATTTATTCAAAAAATAGTAATTCTGGGACAGCTTTCTCCAAATTATTCAGGCGCCGTTTGAGATCACTCCTATCTCATTGCACAAATAATGGTTGCTAAAACATCGAGGCGATACGGTCCTTCTTTAAAAATGTCTGGTTTGTTGGGGTTTTTTTAAGGTATGCTCCTCATCACCAACAACTTTTTTTCTTCCCACCAAATGAAGAACACCACAACATAATACAAAAGGTATGCGTATATTTTTGTATTTTCATATTTTTCTGCTCAAAGCTGTCTTTTTTTTTTTTTTCAAGGGTATATATTGCTAGAATATTTGCCCTGTAAAGAAACAATGTACTGAGTCAACATACAGCCATTCGGCCCAAATGTGAGGAAGCATGGTTTGGGGTTTTGTTGTTGTTGTTTTGTTTTAAATTTCTGAAAGTTCATTAATCAATCACTATAAAATTTTAACATTTCACCATGGCTTCATTATATTAATTTTGAATTTAAAAAGTTTGAATTGCATTTACAGATCTGCTTGAAACAGAAGCATCACAGTAATAAGTCACAATCGTATGAAATGACAGTCTGAGAACCTATGTATTTATACCTTAGAGGAATCTTCAATAGCTTTATGTAAATTTCTCAGTTTAAGGTGGCAAGCAGCACGATTCAGATACAGTAGGGGAAGCTTATTGTTTAGCCGCACTGCGAGGTTATATGCATTTACAGCTGCAAGATAGTTTCCCGTTGCAAACATTTTGCTAAGTATAAAACAAAAAGTGAAACATGCACTTTAAACAAGGTGATGTATCACAAAATAAATACCTATTTACTGATAACAATTCATTTTCAAAAATTTGAAGTTTTAGCAGCTTTTCCTTGGAAATGGCCATTTATAGCCTTTCCCAAAAACAACATACCTGAAGTTCAGTCAAAGTTGATGCTGACCATAAAGCATATAGACACAAACTTCACAAAAATAGTTACTGCTTAAAAGCAACGAAGAACAGTAAGAGGTGGGCACAGGACTAATTTTGAAAGCTGTGTATCTGATTAAGATTGCCTAATCAAACATTTCTGTATAACACAGCTATATAAACATACCATAGTTTTTATAAAATTCTTAGAGTTTGTTTTAGACAGATGCTTGACCTCTCAATAAAAAGTACAAATCCAGGTATAACACTGCACTGACTTAACTGTTCTGTGCGTTATGTGTTCACAATGATTTTGATCATGAGCTTCAGCAATTGCATCTCATGACCTTATCAGACCAATAACCTGTCAATAAATTCTCTATTATGTAGAGAATTCACCATCTGTGTTGAGGATAAACAGAAAATATCAAAATTAAACAATAGATATACACTACATAACTAATATTTCATTTTAAACACATCTTCAAAAGGAATCTCACTCACTTCCCTTTGTCCTTTAACCAATCTGGATTCTTCTCCTCTTCTTTTAAATCTTCCAGCTCAGACAAATCAGCACTTACTGTTCTTCGAGCTTCTGCTTGCTTGCGTAGCCACTGTAAACATACAATGTGCAAGTATTATTTCTGAAGGCAAATTCAAATCCAAAAAAGTATTTTGCTTTCATCCATTCACTCACTTCTATCAATACAATTCTATTTGCCGCATATTTTTACATTTAATAATGTCAGATATGAAAAACTTCCAAGTTTCCCCAAATATTTTATTACTATGTGAGAAGTAAGGTTATTGCATTACTAACACATTTTTGTTTGTTTGAACTTTCAGAATGACTCTTTGTGTTCATTCAATAAAGCTCAAAAGAGTTAACTGTGAGCCTCTTTTTAAGAAAACAGAACTTAAAGAATCTTAAATATCCTTGAGGTCTTTTCCAACCTTAATGATTCTATGATTCTGTAAAACATATCTCAGATTTTGTACTTCAAGGAATTTCATTAATATTGCTGCCTTTTTTTCCCCTCCCAAAAAAAGGAACATGCTATTTATTAATCTGCACAATCACATGCTTGGTAAAAATAATTTTTATTTAAAAGTGTTTCTTTAAATCTTATTTTAAATAAGACTGCCTTGGAAGAGAAGTGCATTGCACAGGCAACATTCCTTGGCACAGGTAACACTTTTGTCAACTTATTGAATAAACAGTAAATAGTTCACCCCCTTGGAAGACAGCAGAAGCATCACACAAAAACAGAGAGCAATCCTTACCTCCTCCTCTTCTGCGACGCGAGATTCTCGCAGAGCTGTAGGAAAAACTCGTGATGTAAAGTTGATTTTAATTGTAGCAGCAGATCGAGGAGCTGGTAACTGTTCTTCCTTTAAATTTTCCGAAAACATATTGTAGGAACTAGGACCTATGAAGAGAATTGGATTGCTGGAAATGAAAAATGAAGCAAAAGGAATTCTTCTGGTTTTCCATCAAAGCCCAAACTACACCTAATTTAGAAATTCTGCGCATTAGAACTAAACCCCTAATAGCTTGAGAAAGTTTAGACTTGTTCTTTTGAAGGGAAGGTTCAAAAATATGTTTGTTCTTACTGTCTCATGCCACTTACTTACTAGCTAGATTGTCTGTCACAAATCAACTTAAACTCCTCTTACACCACTATGCCCGTCACTTATACAATTCTCTGACAGGGCAGCTGCAATAGCTAAAACTAACCTTATCAAAACAAAAAAAAAACCCAAAGTGAAATATTTTCTGTTGTTTTAGTTGTCTGAACTGGCTTTCTGTGGGGCCAAGACACGGGATAGAGAGAGCTAAAAGAGATTGCATATTTCTGTGAAACCCCGCGATCAGGTAACTTAACACGAACTCTACCCTCAGAAAGCCTGCATTACACTGTCAGAAAGGCTTTCTGTTTTATCTAACGCTTAGAACAAAACCAGCCCTTGTATTTCCAAAGACTTAAACAAGAACTAAAAAATCAGATGCTCAATAAATTACCTGAAAATAAAGACACTAAAATAATTGCAAACTAAAATAATTAGTTCAGTATGGTGCAGACAAAGAAATTATAAATGTGCTGCTTTGGGCTGGGATAGAGTTAACGTTCTTCATAGCAGCTAGTATGAGGCTATGTTTTGGATTCGTGCCGAGTATAATATTGATAACACACTGATACTTTAGTTGTTGACAAGCAATGCTTACATTAAGCCAAGGACTTTTTCAGCTTCTCATGCTGCCCCTGCCTTCCCAGCTTCTTCTCTACAAGGTTGGATGAGGCTTTGAGCAACCTGGTCTGGTGGAACATATCCCTGCCCATGGCAGGGGGGCTGGAACTCAATGATCTTTAGGGTCCCTTCCAACCCAAACCATGCTATGATTCTGTGAAACACAGCCAGGACAGCTGCCTCAATCTGGCCAAAGGGATACTCCATACGATAAAACATCATGCTCAGTATATAAGCTAGGGGATTTGGCCAGGGAGTGGGATTGCTGCTCAGGGACGGGCTGGGCATTGGTCAGCGGGTGGTGAGCAACTGCATTGTGCACCACTTGTGTTTTTCTTGAGTTCTATTTCCCTCTCTCCTTGTTATCTTCCTTTTCATCATGATAATAATAATAATAATAATAATCACAATAATGGTTATTATTATTATTATTATATTTCAATTATTAAAATGTTATTGTCTCAGTCCACTATTTTTGTTTGTTTGTTTTCTCCTTTTGATTTTTCCTCCCCATCCCACCAGAGGAGGGCGGGAGAGGAGTGAGCCAGCGGCTGCATGGTGCTGAGCTTTTGGCTGGGGTTAATCGACGACAATGAATTAGAAACATCTAGGAATAATGCTACACCCACACTTTCAAGAATAATAAAATACGCTCCAATAATACAACCTTTAGTAGGTTTGAGTCTGGTCTCAGAAGTTCCTTCATTAAGAATGCTGGTTTTGTTCATTTGTTCCTTTTTTTTCACCTTTAATGGCTCTACCTCTTGATGTAGTTCTTTTTGTACCCTCTTTTGTTTCTCAGCATCTTCTTGCTGTTTTTTCCATAACTCCAACTCCTTGGTGACCTTCTGCCGCTCTTTTTCTTTCAGATCTTCAATTCTTTTTCTTTCAGCTTCTTCTAGCTGTTGGAATTATAAACCTATGAGATATGTAACATCTCATAATAGTAAGATGACTAAGTTACCATTATTTTCCCAGTTTCATATCCCAAGTGTAGCATCATCATTAATGTGACCACACAAGCAGAGTTATGAAAGATGCTTAAAAATGATTGGGAGACTAAAGATTTCTGAACAGCCTTTGAAAGTCATACCTTTTAACTATTTTACTACCATTAGTAAGGAAGTATGCAGACACATTCAGAAATAAGTTTTACTTGTAAACAATTAAACTCCCAGCCATATTCCAGCGCAGATCTCTGGAATATACAGAAATGTAAAATATATGGCTTCATTTTAATACACTATTTCTTATTTCTCCTCTTCTCTCTGAGATGATTCCATAAGCAGGATAAGTACCACACTGCTACTAAGAAAGTCACTGACTGCAGTTCATTTTGGTCCAAATTGCATATGCAATCTTAAAATTTCATTGTACAGCTTTAAAAATCCTTTTAAACATAAATGAAGTGACCAGACTTTTTATATATATAAAAATGTTGAAAAAAGAATGTATCTCAAAATACACATAAAACACAGAATGACAAAGATACACACAAAAGGCAATGAACAGCAAGTCTGATACAAAATATAACTGAATAAAATTGATTTTTTTTAAATCAATGTTTTTGACAGTTTCAGCTGACTAAACACTGTGCTGATGCAAAGGCCACAAAAGATTGCAGTTTTGCCACTTTCAACTGACAAAAATGTGAGCTCCTCACAAGAAATGTTCATTAGTATTAATAATGGAAAACTGCAACTTCTAAATATTTTTTCTTTATCATTTTCATATTTGGTAATAGATATGTACTAAGTGCAAAGAAATAACAAGGTTATTCACCACTGCAATAAAAACTAGTACTTTTCATATTTTTTTAGGGTACATTTGCCAGCAGCTGACAGATTAGTTGCTAATTCTTTACATGGATATGTCTTGTAGAGTTCCTTCTGAGCTTACCTTCATTGTGGCCTCCAATGCATATTTTTTGTGTTCCTGTTTTGTAACTTTTTTTGCTTCTGTCTCCTCTTTTGCCTTTTCATGGGCTTTTAGAACAGCATTCTCTCTTAGATACTGCAGTTTCTCTTTGTTAGCTTAAAAAAACAAAAATTATTTTAGTAATTTAAGCCTGAAGTTCTCCTGTTATGCACTGTATCCGTTAAAACAGGGGTCCTTTTGCTACTTTGTCTCAGCAAACGCAACATGGTTCAAATTCCAGAGTCTCTATCAAGCCCACCTCTAAAAAAGAAAAACTCAGTTTTGCTTACATGCAAAATGTAAGTTTTACAAGAAACATTGGTACGTTTTGTGTGCACTAGAGCCAGCAGGTGTTCTTTGGTTTTTTTCACATACTTTCTATTGTTAGCAATGAACAACGAGGTTTAACTTAGCAGATACCTAAGAGAAAGTCTCACATTGGTTATTATAGTTTGCAAAGTTTTAGCAGAGTTTGGGTTTCCTACACGCAACCCACTTTTCACGGTAGAGAACTCACCATTTGCTAGAGTGAGGGAATCCCACATGCCCACTTCTTTTTTATACAAAGTGAAAAAAACGTTTCCATTTCCAATCTTTGCTGTGCTATTTGTGTCATCAATAGGAGCGTATAAAATGGCTTCAAATAAAAAGGGAGGGATGCTCACCTGTAAAAATAGAATTAGTTTGCACTAACATTTA
The DNA here is from genome assembly GCA_013400615.1 of Syrrhaptes paradoxus. Taxonomy (NCBI): domain Eukaryota; kingdom Metazoa; phylum Chordata; class Aves; order Pterocliformes; family Pteroclidae; genus Syrrhaptes; species Syrrhaptes paradoxus. The sequence continues at coordinate 25,411 of VZTO01009584.1, read as the reverse complement.
CATTTTTAAACTATGTCTCACATACCAGTACTCAGTACAGGCACACAGTAACCCTCAGGGAACACATGCTACTGACAGAACTAACTTCCTCAGTAAGCAGATATTTTATCAGACCTCAGAAAAGTCATAGGAAAAATTGGTTCCTCAGCACTGCAGCAGAAGCCACAGACCCCAAACCGGGAATTCTCACCCGTAAGGCGAGCAGAGGTGTGTGACTCCGGCCACCGGCCGCGGACCCCCGCGGAGCGCCCCAGCACTAGCGCGGAGCGGGAAAGCCACTGCCGGCGGCGGCCGCAGCGCACACGGGGGTACACACCGCACATCGGGACAGACCCGGCACCCGTGCTCCCTAACAGCGCCCTCAGGTAACGCCGACCCCCGGCCCCGCGGCGCCACACGGCTGGAGCCCCGGGAGAGGCGCGAGGGCGCTGCGCGGCCGCCCCACCTTCAGGTACTGCTCGGTGCAGAAGATGTTGGCGGGGGTGACCCGCACGCCGCGCACCGGCAGCGAGAGGTACACGGCGGCGCCGGTCTGCCGCCAGCTGTACTCCCGCAGCCACACGGGCATGGCCTCGCCGGCTGCCACGGCCGCCCCGCCGTTGCTAGGGGCAGGAGCGCTTCCGCTGCTCCCAGCAACACTTCCGGGTCCCCCCGCGCTGCCCTCGGCAGGTACCAGCGGGACCGGCCCCCGGCCTCAGCCAATGGCGCCCCGCGGAGGGCGGTGCCCGGCGCAGCGCACGCTGGGAGCTGTGGTCCCCAGGGCGGGAGCGGGCGGCCCGGGCCGGGGCCCCTCGCCCGTCCTCGGCACCGCGGGCTAGAGCGGCGTCCCCGGGGGCCCCTGGGCTCCCTTCCCCGCTGCTGCCGGGGAATACGGCGACGGTGTGCGCCCCGCGCTGCCAGTCCAGCCCAGCCCCACCTGCTGGCGGCGGCGGCACAGAGCAGCCGCAGCCCCGCCCAAGCTGGCCGCTGGCTCTGCCCGGCCCTGCCAGCCCAGCGCACCGGTGGCTCTCCCGCCCGTGCCGGGACAGAACGGCGGCGGAAGCCCCGCGAGCAGCAGAGCGGAGCAGGCTCCCCACGCCGAGGAGCGCAGCGCTCAGCCCTGGGCAGTTCAGAACAGCAAAAACCCTCCCCGGGGCTCCCAGGAACAGCGCAACACACGGTCCCTGGGACTCCCCGACAGCTTGGCGAGAGGGGCGAGAGCAAGCCCAGGGCAGGCACGGCGCCCCCGCCTCCCCCCGGTACAGCGATCGCCAGGCACGGTGCCGGCCCTCACCCCTCACAGCTGGGCAGGGGGGCAGGCATGCAGCTCTCGCTATCCCCATAACTTCCACGAACAAACTGCTGTTAGTTTGAGAACTTCTGGTAAAAACTATGACAAGCCCGAACTGATTCAGCAATACACTGACACTTCCAGCTGTCCTCTGAAAATAATGAGGTCACGCTGGCAGCCCCATGCTATCGCCTTGCAATACTGTCTATTTTGCTGTCTTCGTCAAAAACTCAGGTTGAGCAGCAATATGCAAATTACCTCCTTTCTCAAACAAACAGTAACACTCTATCTGACAAAGTCTAACATATAAAAAGCAACTGCTTCTGGGGGATGCGGGTTGAAACGCAAGCCAAAGACATTTGGATAAACAGTCAGGCATGTTTAAGTTCCACAAAAGCATACAATTACTTCGAACTATTTTGAAAAAATCCAGAACCAAGTCTAGTTTTCCCTGTTTTCTTCAAAATATGACCAAGAAAAACTGAGTTTAACATTGCACACATTACCTAAGATTTCTGATGTGTTCACTGAAGATTTGATTTTCATTTTCTATTATCTGTATGCTAAAGCAATGTCCAAAGGGTAGTGGTTACTACTGAGTAGCGTGACTGTGTGTGTATATATACATATATATATGTAAAAGTAGATATCACAGCAGTTTAAAACTTTTTCAGAGCAAAAAATCCATCATAACTGATATGATTTCTGGGTTATTCTCCACCCTCACTCACCCACATCAATATCATTTGGATGAACGCTTCCATGGACTGGAATCTGAGAAGTGAATTAAATGACTTGTTCCAAGAGCATTCAAAAGTGCAAGCAGAAAGAGATTTAAGTGAAAGTCAAAATGCTTGAGTATATTTGGCATGTGTGACTTTTTTTAAAAAAAAAAAAACAAACATTTTTAAAACCTTGCATGACACATATTTTCAGACTTACAGTAGGATCTGCACCAGGGCATAAGGAGCCTTGCTGTCAGCTGCAGCGGCAGAAGATGAGACCTCTGTGGTTTATAGTTCCAAACCTAGACTTAAACCATGATGTCTCCATGAACAGACTGCTATCAGTTTAAGAAACTGTAAGAGAAAATAAATAAGTAAATAAAAGCCAAGGAAAGGTTCTCCCTGTGAGAAGAAAACTACTTCTGATTGTTTTAAACCTGTCTCGTATTATTTTCATTTAATATTTCTTAGCTGTCTGTATTGCAAGACAAACTTCAGGCAAGTGCAGGCAAGGATGAAACAAGGACGTTCTAGACATCCCTTCTGTGCCATTCAGTTTTTTATAGACCTTTCTCCACCCTAAGAGATGTCCTTTTTTCCTAGAAAGACTCTTAGCTTGCTTACATTTCTTTTACATAGCTCTATTTTCCTTGCTGACCTCCAAAGCTTTCCCAGTTCTGCTACACTGAGAAAGGAGAGGCCAAAACCGCACACAGCAGTCAGTCTGATTTGCCCACTTCCTAGATGAAGTAATGGAAGAGTTGGGGGTTGGAGAGGATAGTGTTTTGATTTGGTTTAAATCAGGGTGTTCCAACAGCAGTGCTGGCTAGCATGAGGATCATGTAATAGTAACTCAAAATCTCCTACCACTCCAGAATGCAACTGCAGTCATCCAGAACGCATCCGTCAGTTTTGGAGAGTTCATTCATGGACAATTAAAGTCTTAGATGTGTTGAGTGCTGGTCTTCTGCCTTGGTCATCCAGGTGTCATTTTTAGTTTAATCTCAGAGAATATACTGAAATGAAGCAGCTCATTATTTATTCCTGCCAGAAAGAACATGCTGTGTATACACACTTTGCAAGACAGGGCTTAGTTCCGGTCACCTCTACTTGGTGTTCTCAAGTTACACAACACAGCTCCAACACATTAACAAAAAAGTCAGCTACATCTCCCGTGCAAAGCTGTGTCTTTCACTCACGGGAGACACACTAAATGTCACTAACACATTTCAAGTCAAAGTGGCAGATTTCGATTTATCAGATTTAGCTGCTAAAAGACACTAAAGGGACTGAATAAGGTCTTGGATCAAACTTAAAAGTTTTGTGTGGATGTGTATCTGCAGAAGCACTACTTCTGCCATACACATTCCACATTTCTAGATTACCAATGACTGAGCTCTCGCTATGACACTTTTGCTAAATAAACCAAAAGAGAGGTCCATTCAGGATCTTTCTTCTGTTGGTACCAACTTATCAGTCAAACGTGCAAGAAACCTTGTAGTGAAAGGGGATAAAATTTTCCCTGTAAAACTTTAAATTCTCATCTCCTGTGCTATGAAGGATGGAGATTTATATTCCAGTCAAATCTTAATAACATTCCAGTTGACAATACATATATACACCTCTTCCAGGGGTTATTCACATCTAATGACTTCAGAGGCTTTAATATACGGGGGTAAAAAGTTGTTTAAATAGTTGACATTTTCCTATCTTTAATTTAATAACTTTTTTTCTCCTCCTTTCTAAATTCTCCCTCATTTCTCTCATCCCTCCATTTTATGAGATGCTATTTATTCCAATGAACTGGTTCGCATGTATGGCTTGGGACCACCTGTACCATTTGCTTTTAAAGATTATTGGTAAGGTACTGATTTGATATGTGTTAGTTCTGACATTTCAACAAAGAGAAATAGCTCAGTAATAATTATTTATTCTAATTTATAAATTTATTTGCACAAATCTCTTCCCAAGATCTAAAAAAAAAAAAAAAAGCCTATTCAGCCAAATGGTGCCCAAGTCCTTCCTCCCATCCCGTAAGAAAGAAACGGGGTTTATGGTGCAAGCCCTCTTCTAATCTGCTTTGAGGCTACTTCAGATTAATGCCTTTACAGAACAGCAGACCTCTCCAAAAGAGGCAGAAGTTGTCATTTCTGATCAATACAGCCTCATACTGTTTCTTGCAGGATTACGCCTAATCCAAATGCATTCTCACAGGCAAAACATTAGCACAGTCGATCTAGGCATTACATCATCTTCATCAATCAACAGCCAACTTCCCCACAAAAGTTATCTTTATTTTAAAAGAAACTGAAACCAGACAACAGAAAGCAACAGTTACATACAATGCTGGACAAAGTCTACCATATACATTTTCCAAGAACGCTTGTATCAGATTCTGATATATGTTCTTCTAAAAGGTAAAATATCACATCATCATTAACAACAAAAAAAAACCTGTTAACAATATTAATCAACTTATATTTTGCACTGCTTGAATGGGAGTAGATTGGTAATTTGCCTTTTTCAACTTGTCTTTAACACTGAAAGAAAAATGTGGAGAAAAAAATTCCAAGTCAGAAGGCCCTAAAGAACACAGTGTCTGCTCTAAAGGCCATATACAAAAGCTTGGAGGAGAGACTAACTTTTAAGTAAAAATCTCTCAACAACTCCATATTATTTCACATTTCCAAAAAAATATCAAGAAAGTAAAAAAAAAAAAAACTCTATTAAAAGCTTGTTCTCCTTCAGGGCATACGGAATACACAGAAGTTCAGATTCAGACCACCCTTTAGAAGATGAGGTGAGTGTCTGGGAACAGACACAACATTGCTCATGACTCCAATCCCAAACTGTTTCCAGTACAGCAATTCCTGAATTACAGTGTACAAACCTCCAAGTAAAAAGGTGAGGTTGGATAAAAAATTACTTTGAGACAGTTAATTTGAACATGAAAACAAAAATTAATCAAGTATGGCAAACAAGACATAGACAGATATTCCCTACGATGTTGGGATAAGCCATTTCTGAACCAGGGAACTAAGCGTGACATCAAATACTTTAAGCTAGAAGTAGCACCTCTAAGGGGCTGAACACCATTCAGAATTAAATTACCTCAGAACTGATGACACACAACACTAGGGCACTAAAGGGACCCTTTATTTCCATATAAAGCATCAGAGAACAAGAAATGAGAGGAGTTCCATACAAAGAAGTGAATGTGCGTAACTCAAGATGTAGTACAGGACAGTTCTATTGCCTTAAGAGTTCTGCTAAGTACACTTAATTTTCCAATTTTAAGGAAGAGTCTATTCTGATATAGAAAGCTTCACACAAAACTTAGTAATTTCTGAGTAACTTTAAAATACATCCAGTTCTACATCCTCCTGCATATATCTAATCGCATCCAATAGATAAAAAAGTACATGTTTTGCAAACCAAGAAAGAGTGTTAGAGCAACATTTTCACACCCATGAGCTTATTACCAAATGTTCACCCATTTGTCAGTGAACAGTATTAAGAAATTCATACTAACAGTTATGGCAACAAGATGACAATGCACGGAAGTGCTGCGTGTTCCGAAAGGTCAGTTTTAATCACCACGAATTGCTACCGCGTGTCATACCTCATTCTGTGCAAGATACCACATCAGCTACCAATCCATAACGTTTCACATACTTCATAGAGTAGCTTAAAACACATCGTGATAGGAATAATTTGTATTACATAGTAATTTAATCCCTGGCCACAGGGTTAATGTTGGACAAAGCCTGGAAACTTTTTTCCAATTTGAATTACATACATTAACTTTGCCACACACCACAGCACTAATGCATGTATTACTTCAGACATGCTCTAATTTAAAATCGAAACAAAAAAAGTTGTTGCAAAAATACATGTCACCAATGTGGAACACATTCAAGATTGTATAAAAAGTACTGAACTGATATCCCAGAACAGGTATATTTAAGCAGTACATAAGGAAAGATTAGTTTTAATATGAAACAGTCATTTAAGTCACATACAACATGAGGAGAAGCATGACTTCCTTTTTAAAAAACGTTACACCAATACTTTTACTGCCAGGCAATGCTTATTTATAAACCGAAAGGGATATATTTAATGCAGATATATTAACATATCAAATTGGAAGAGAGACAAATGTTAAAAAGGTGCTACATTTGAACACCGTTGATTNTTTTTTTCCAATTTGAATTACATACATTAACTTTGCCACACACCACAGCACTAATGCATGTGTTACTTCAGACATGCTCTAATTTAAAATCGAAACAAAAAAAGTTGTTGCAAAAATACATGTCACCAATGTGGAACACATTCAAGATTGTATAAAAAAGTACTGAACTGATATCCCAGAACAGGTATATTTAAGCAGTACATAAGGAAAGATTAGTTTTAATATGAAACAGTCATTTAAGTCACATACAACATGAGGAGAAGCATGACTTCCTTTTTAAAAAACGTTACACCAATACTTTTACTGCCAGGCAATGCTTATTTATAAACCGAAAGGGATATATTTAATGCAGATATATTAACATATCAAATTGGAAGAGAGACAAATGTTAAAAAGGTGCTACATTTGAACACCGTTGATTTTGTAAAAATCTCAAACCATAAAAACCATTTCACTTGCAAGTACCATAGGCCCCAAACTGTAAACACTTCCCAACGCTCTCGACGGCGTGCATGCAGTTCCACTGACTTCATTAATTCTCACATGCTTGAAGTTAAGCCCAAATAATGCGATTACAAAACTGGCTCTTAGATGAAAACTTTAGAGGTCACAAAGTATGTTCTTCTTTGAGCAGCCCCCACATTTATATTTTTGTTTTAAATAGTGCAAACTTTATTACTTTTCTCTAGTTCCTTTCGACTGAAGATCTCAGCTAATACCTTAGGTCTCTAAACACCCTCAGGATAAGCGTCAGTCTGATCTTCTGAAAGAAGAGATGGAGGCACAGCTAACCTGCTTGTCCCAAGTTGAAGAAGGGATCAGTAAAACAGCTAGAAACAGGATTTTTGATACTTGCCCTCTAGCCTGTATGCAGCACTGTCACTTACCCTGACATCAATAAAACAAATATTTTAAAGAGAAAATTACATATTTTTCTCATTTAAAACTGGCAAAAACCTAAGTATTAAAGACAGTTCAGTTCCGTTTACACCTGTTTATTTCAGCCGGAGGAGTGGAGAACATTTTGGTCAATACAGGCTGCGTTCCTGACCATGACAAGGAGCTATTTAGAAAGGACACAGGCATTTCCCCCAAAAATGTTAAGGTTTGTAAGATTTACAAAATCTTTGCAATATTTTTGGTGTGCTGCGCCAGTACAGTCTAAATCACTAGTAATGAAAGAAGCACACGATAGTTCAATACAAATTGTTTCATGTAGAGTATTACAAAAAATCTCACCTATTCTAATCAGCCNTCCCACCCACCCTTCTATAACTAATCTCTAATTCTAACCAGCTGACATTTTCCTAGTACCTTACTAACAAAACATGATTGTTGTTTTTCCTGTGCATACCTGAACTACTACTAGTTAATACATGCAGAGAAAAACAAAAGTATAACCCTCTCTCAGAGTCCATGAATGCCAAGAGCGGATCAGTAGGACAAGTTCATTTGTTTTTATTTGATACTTTATAATTGGCATTTCCTTATGCCTTGAATTTGTAGGTTAATAAACAGTGAAAATTTACTGGGTTACAAACCCAACATAGTACCAGTTTAGAAAAACTGAAATTAATTGCTAGAATAAGTTTCACAAATACACAATTTAAGGCCTTATAAAATGATACTCCATTGATTTTAAGCTTTAATAACACTATATTTAAATTCTAATGTCTTGCTAGATAATATAGAAGACACTTGCCTAACTTCATGTAGGGCTGAGGAAGAGGTTAAGAAATATATGGCTATTTTAAACACAATGTCTGCTCTAAAATATTAAAACACTAACTGGACTTTTGAGAACAAATGCCGCAAACATCTTCTCACAACAGGCATGGGGTGTGGGAGTGGGGAAGGTATTGTGAACAGCACACTTGGGTAACAGTATCATCATTGGAGCTTTTGTTGAATTTTCACTGAGCAAATTTTTTTTATTTCATTTACATTGCTGTAAGTCTGAACTAGCTCCACTTTCACAGTGCAAATTGTTGCAGAGATTAAATTGAGCCCCAGAGGAACAAATCAATCTAAACAAGGTTTGGTTTGATTTCTACTTTAGATACCAAAAGCAAATTCTAACAGTCGGTCAGTCATCAGGAAAACTACTGAAGAATACAGCTCTCTAACATAGGTTGTTGTTTGGTTGGTTTTTTTGTTGTTTGTTTTTAAATATCACACCTAACAAAACACGATTAAATTTAGTCTCTGTACTAACTGAAGCAAACAGTGATGAAAACAGAAGCCCTGGATCTGCCTTACAGTTTCTTTACATCTCCATACAGGAAATCCTCAAGATATGAATGGTGTCATTCACACTTCAGACATTACTTCCTTTTTCCCCGATGAGAGGCAAGACAACAAAAGGCAGGCAATACTGCACTTCTCCAGTGAAAGAGTACATAAAACTTATCACTTCCAAAATAAAACAAGGACAATTATGCAGACCTGCACGGTATCTTCCAGGGAAGTACCACAGTAGAGCCCATTTAAAACCAAGCACAATGGCGAACCAGCAAATGGCCTTACTTCTCACTCCTTCGCAGAGCTGACCATAACAACTACACCTTTATATAGATGACTGTATTCTGGATAAGCTCCTCCATCACTCATCACCACAGCCCTGACCACTTTATCAGATTCAGGAATGTGACTAGTACATGTAATGCTTGACATATGATTTAATTGCCAATTATTTAAAAAACAGGAGCTTCCAGCACAGTGGCGAGTACTACAAGCAGTTACTGTAGTGTCACTTTTTATTAAGTTAAAACAACACTCCTCTCTATAGAAACAATCGCTTTCAGTTGCATTTGCAATTTTATCACAGTGCTAAGGCTGAAATCTTCAAGGCTAGATGTTTCCCCACATTAAAAAAAAGAAGTGGAGGGATTATTTTTGAGATCAAGAATAAGATGAAATTACTCATATTAAAATAGAATTTTTAGCGTCACACATGAAGCTCTAGTGCCATGCATACTTGTCAGTAGGATACCAAGTTTGTCAAAGAAACTAAACTGCTGATTGCTCGCTCCTGATGTGAAAGGTGTATTTTTCTTCACCCTAGATTTCCCACTCTCGCTGCAAGACTGGCTGAGGCAGCGGCGGGAATTCAGTTTTGAGACTTTGCTGGTCAAATTATCTTGCTGTTCAGAGGCTGTGCTGAGCACACTCCATTGCCTGGGACCCTCCTTCATGCCAAGTGGACTGTGTAAGCTCAGGACAACTGAGCAGGCTCTAGCTGAAAGCCCTAGAAGATGGGCAAGGCTTTCCCTGCCCCAGTTCATTGACCATTCTCAGGCAGCACTGAGGCGAGAGATCAGAACCACCAACGAGAAAGGATGAGAGAGAGGTGTGTGATTGCACAACTGCGGCAGATGTACGTGCTTAGGATACATGAATTAAGGTTACATATCCAACTCCAGTTTTGGTATTTTCTAGATTTAAAGCACTGGACTTCATAAACCTGATGTGTTCTTTTTTCCAATTAATAAAATTCTGTAACTATTTCTACATACTGCAAGACCTAGCAAAAGTCCTCAGCGAGTAAGTATTTCATGAGAAGTCAAAAGAGATTATTTCCTTTTCAGGCAGAAAGAGTTAGACTGCTTCACTGTGTTACTAAGAATTAAGTCATTGATTTTTGAATAGTATGTTAACGCCCTACTTCAAAAATAGGAAAAAGCACATATGAAATCCTCTGCATTTGCCCTAAAATAAAAACTACTAGTACTGCACATTCCTCCATGTCATCTCCACTATATTCAAATAAAGGATAACATCAGCAATGGACATTCACCCAAAAAAAAAAAAAGTAACTTGCAAATATAGCACCATTAAAACCGAGCACTAAATGCTAGTGTTAGTTAACATGTCAACACTAGCAAATTAGGGGCTATTCATACAGGCACATTTTTGCCTTCAATAAAATTGTCAATGCACATCCTACTTCTGATCAGTTGACAGTTATGTTTTACATTTTAATCAAACAAAAAACATTCCATCCTGTAAAACATTTGTGCACATAAAACTAAGAGTACAAAAGCCAAGACGGAAGTTTATGAATGAAAACAGATTAGGGGAAAAAAGATGACAGCAATCAAACACAACTGATTGTCTGCAGAGAGTGAAGTACCCAATTTGTAACCAAATCCTCATCGCAAGTATTTCGGCCATGACCACCAATCCACGCTGTTAGCCATCCGTATTCAATGCAGGCGGTCCTGCAGTCTCTCTTGTACGCATTAACTGGACATCTTTGTCAGCCATGCAAGTATCACAACCCCATACTGCTGATGCTTCTGCTGTAAGAAGGCCATAAGCTGACTCAGTCATGCCTGTACAGATCCGATGAAACCATTTTTGACAAGAGGCTTCACACAAGATGGCATCCTGGTCATCATTAACCTCATGTGTACAAATTCCACATGGATAGACGGGTTCAGAGGACGAGTGACCATGACGACTGGGATGAAGGGGTGTTTTGCTGCTCTTTTCAGCGTTGCATCCTTCAGCAGTGCCTCGAGGCTGGCGGGACTTACTCTGAGTCCCATTTGAATGACCAGTGTTAGTGTTATCAGCACTATTAGAATGGCTGTTATCCTGATTTGCCACATTGGTTCGAGTAACACTTTTTAGGTCACTGTTACCTTGACTCACAATGTCCTCTGTTCTGTGATGATGCTGATGAGCAGCAGTGTTCTGGCTGGATGCTTTGCTTGCACCTTGACTAAAGTCTTGTTTTTGTGCTGACGATTTAGTCTGGTTGTATGTGTTTGGTGGAGAAACAAAAGAATGGTTTGACTCTAGCTGAGAATTTGGGAAATTTGGATTGTTTCCAGGACCAAAGCTAGATGGCACGTCAGGGTGAGGTATCTGACCAGAATGGCCAAAGTTCTCACTAGGATTTGGTCTAAAATGCTGACCAGGCATACTGACATTTTGATTTATCTGAGCACTGCTATAAGGTGGTTGATTCCCAAAACCTGGGTTATCATGTGGACCAAAGCCGAAGGAGTGGGGTCGACTAAAACCCATTCCCACAGGGTTTTGAGGAAGGGGATGTGGTTGGTTTCTGAGGGAGTAAGAACCACCATATGGTGAGGATACTCTGGGCAGCATGTGAGGTGGCATTCTGAAAGTGTTATAGCCTCCAAAGCCAGGATAACCAGGATTACTAAAATACGGATTTCCTGAAGGAAGTGGTTTATAAGACACAGTGTTATAGTTGTCATCAAATGGATTTGCAGCTACAAGGTGGTCAGAGCTTGGATTCGGCGGTGGAGCATATTCAGATGGAGGAGGAAATGATGACCCCTAAAAATATTTTAAATACAAGATTTAAATTAGTTTTAGTATTTCCCTGCAAGACAGACCAAGCACAAGGGTCCTGGATTAGCAGCACTACTGCTAAAAGAACTGTTCAGCTGTTGCGTAAAGCTCGCCCACTGTACGCTGACATGCTGTCTGAAATTTCAGCACAGAGGCAAGAGAGGAGTTTGGGCTCCAGATAACATGGTGATTTACAGTAATCTCATTGTTTTAAAAATTGTGCAGTTGCACAACCATGCTTCTGAAAATACTACTTGATGTGTGACTTCTATTTCTTAATCTTTTACATAAGAAAAGTAATACTACAGAAGGTCACGTATTGCTTAGACACATGCACAAAATATTTCCAAATGTTGAAGAGCAGAGTTGAAGCATTTTCTTAGTTTCATTTGGAGTTCGTTTTACTGAATATACATTTCTTAAGACACCCCACTTCTATAAGGATATACAAACCTAATGTTGCTATAACCCTAAAAAAAGACCTATAGAATATAGGAATCTGCAAATAGCAATTTTCTATATTTTGTGTACCAGAGCTGTCCCTTATGAGCATTCAGTGATTGTGGACAGTCTGCACAGCATGGTCAGTAGGTATAAAATACAAGGATTTCTGGTTACAGAGCATAATCAAGTGTTTAATGGAGCCCAGAGGCTGTTTAAATGTCATCGGAGTGGCTATACAATTGAATTTCATTCTAGACTAGCCTGTGGGGAG